>CM076577.1:893951691-893996691 GCA_034641835.2 Pinus albicaulis | reverse complement strand
GTACGGCCACTTGTGGTCGCTTGGCGGGAAATCCTTTTCGTATCAATAGTAAACTTTACATTCCTTCCGCAGCTTGTCTTGAGTTATTGAGCACTCCTTATACGATGATATTCTACCGTGAAGGCAACAATATGATCGTGAGTGAGGTTACTTGTAAACAACGTTTTCACCATCCACAAGAGAAGGAAATGTCTTTGTAAGAAATTGAAGACCGTTTCTCCCTAATATCCGCGCTTCTCATGTCGACCATCTCAAGCTCGTTTTTTGCAAACACCAATCGATCTTCATAAAAACTTCCAGGACATAAATTCACCTCCTTCCTTCCGTAAAAGATGATGGCAAGCCAGCCTCTTATCAATTTATCAAAATGAAATGTCAAATTTCTTAATCACCCTTTGATTACCTCGTAGCCGCTTCTCTGATGCTTTCGTAAGATCATTTTTAATGATCATCTTTGCTTATTTCCTCAGCATAAAAATACCGTCTTGTATCCCCATGTCTTGCAACTTCATCCGTTTTGGAATTAATAAAATTCATGAATCTTTGGCCCAATTTGATCTCTTGATTACAATTTCCGGCTTCGTTCGATGACAATTCCTTTTCGTGATCAAAGAACAATGCCTTTCTCCCCGGCAATTACTTGTATGGAATTCCATTTTGCTTGTATTTCAGAAATGATCTCATTCCGTATGAGATCCTTAGCTTTTAATAAGGGAAATATTTCCCTTCAATTTCTCCTTGAGTTCCTTAATCTCTTCTTCACTTCCTTTATGTAGCTTCGCTCATTTTCGCCTCGCCTTTTCTTCCCATCCTCGCATTAATCTCGGTAGCCGCATCCTTCGCATCGGGCCTGCTTTGCAATCTTCTTCCGCCATTTTTAACTCGTATTCAATTGAGCAACCCCGGACCTCGCGGACTCCGTCGGCACCGCAAAAATCAAAAGTGCAAGTGTGGTTCGAATTTGATTTTGTAAGGTTATGGCTGTTTGCTTTACTCTTATCAAGCTCCTCATCTTTCTTTATCAATTGTTGTTGGCAAAATTTTCTCTTTTTCCTTTTTCTACCTCTCGCTACTTCAAATCGCTAACGAATGCTCGAAGTCAGTACCTACCTTCTTCCTTAAGGAAGAGATTTCTCGCTTTTCCGCGCCTGATCAATTTTTGCATTGCGTCCTATCATCGTGATCAACGCCAATCTTCTTTATGATTTTCTTTAGTTCTTCATTTTGAATAGTCAATGCTTCCGGCATTGGCTTTTCTCCATCTTGCACCGTTTAACAACTCAGTGCTATTCTCCTCGTCTTGACCGATGTAGCATGAGTCTTACCTAAATCATTAACAATTAATCGACCTGTTTGCATATGTAGATTCATCTTGTCCCACAAGGGGATCTTCTTTACATCCATAACAATATTCACCTCCCTAAAACCGCCCTCGAGGGTCCCGGTGGCACATCCCCGTCGGATGCGATAGCGCCATTTTGAACCGGTCTTTCTCCAAATCCATTACAACAAAAAGTCTTGTTTGGTCGCCAGACACAGATGTTCGCTTTATCTCTATATTGGCCTTTATTCTTTGATTCTTTCAATTAAGGAGAACACCGCTTGCGTGAAGGAGCTTTCCAAGCCGGAGTCTTCATCCGCTAGGAGATGGAAGTTAACTGTTTTTCAATGGGACTCGGAGAGGAAACTGTGTGAATGGAGGAGTGATTCTCCGCTAATTTTGTCCTTTTCTCCTCTCGAGGCTCTTCCTCATCAATCTCAATAACATCATCTCTCACTCTCTTACCCATCCTCTCCAATATTGCCAGGAGTCGGAATAACCGCGATGAACTTGGCCCTCCCGGATTAGCCAACTTTTCTAAATCAAGCTTACTCACGAGCAGTGCTAAAGATAACCGTTTCCCGACCCTTCTCGTGAAATAATCGCATGTGGGTCATAGGCCCACTTCTCTCCCAATAATAACCGTGTTTCTTCCAACATCCTTGGCCACCTCCTCATGTTTTTGCCTTGTGTTAACAACAAAAGGACCTACACTCATGGGCAAACTTGTACATTAGCCCCCCTTCTTCATTGGAAGAAAAAATGAATTTGATTCACATTGAGACTTTGCCTTATAAATTCCAAGAGCAACACCATGGGAACAAATGTTGGAAGCCTATAAGGCTCAACACCAACTCCATACATAGCCTTATTTCGAATGGTCTTCAAAAACAAACCAGTTTCCATATCTACAATTAGTCCTAATTTGGTAGAACTCTCGAGCCTTTGGCAAGAAACAAAAGAGCTCAGTTCCATTGAGAATTCTATAAGCGGTGGTCATAAAATTTTCCACAAATTCAAATAAACCAGCCTTCATTTTCTTCTTTCCGACCAAATCAGTCCAAAGTAGAACTCGACCGCTTATTCTTGTTGATATCCATTATGTTTAAACCAATACCCATGAATTCTTCCACATTCTCGGGGTATAAAAATGGTAAACTATTAATGAGGGAAATCTAAATAACCTGTTAGTGGGAAAGAAAGCAACCCAGTATTCACCACTTCTTGCCAAAGGATGGAATATCTAACACCACTCCCGGTTTCATCATAAGAGTAAACATTCCCGCAGTTGCTTATCAACTTCGCCATCATCTTCTTTCCCGTAATTCCATAATACACCGAGAACCCATTCGTATTGAACATTAAAAACATCCAAACCAAATTTTCCCGAACCAAACTCGGGTCTTCTCCGGACTTGGTACCAAAAATGACATGGGCCGGTTAAATTCTTCAATTGAGAGCTCCTCAAGTATTGAACCAACGAATTTTCCGAGAATTGCAAAGGAGAATCATTTTCTGGGAAGCATAATGCCCGACGCATTAATTGAGCTGAAACCTGCAAAACACTTTCTCCCCGAGAGTTCATGACACAACATTTACTGTGCAGATATGGACGAGACCAACCAAAGATGAATTCGAGAAAACATGGGTCTTAGGGACGTGAACACTCCGTAATCCCCAAGATGATGAAACACGTGACTCGGTCGGTGTTCAAGGTCACTTGATAATGCAAGCGAGGGTGATTGACAAGAGGAAGCAAGATTGAAGGACGTCTTTCTCACTATCTAGGAGAGCTCGTACTTGGACAAACCAGACACAAGACGCTCGTTTCGTCATGGCCGACGAGACCTGGGAAGCAATTCGTTGCGAAGGTGGCGGGACGAGGTTTGAAATGTTAACAACAATCACAAATAAAACCCGCAACGGAACGGCAAACGTACCGATAACAATGCAAACCGCAATTAATGCGAAGGGTGACGTGGGACAACACGTATGCGATTTTTGCCAATCGTTTGACACTTCGTGAGAATGACGTAATGCGTGGGTCCGTGAGTACCGCCGAGACCTTTCAACCAATACCCCCGCAATCCATCGGAGCCGTCGATCAACGATTTTCAGAGACTTGACTAGTCAACTCGTGGGGTCGGTTTTTGATACAATCGGCGAGCAAGCTGACCCCCCGCAGCTTGCTCATCCAATGCCTTTCTGCACGCGATCACGACTTCCGCCTCCAAATCGCTCGAACTTTATGATTAATAAAAATACATAACAACCAATGTTTGCCGCCTCCACAAATCAAAATGAAAAATGTATTACTTCTTCGTATTTCTCCTATACTAAAGTATAAAAACTCATACTATAGCATATTTCGGATCTTGAAATATTTTTTCAAAAACATTTTTTCTTTTTCCAAAATTTCAAACTTAACATAAAAAGGATATGCGGATAGAATGATCCACAACATCCGGCTCCACTCGGGGATAGTGGTTTTTACCACGAAACACTAAGAACCCGCATTAGCTTTCCACTTCGGGCATGGAGTCAAAAATTGTTTGATGAAAAATGTACAATGAACACTCCGGATATATACAATGATGAACCAGTTAGAATTCAATGTCGGAAATAACGTGCTTGAGATATTGCCCATTGACAGCATATCCAAAGATTTCTCCTTCCAAATTTTCCAACACGAAGGTGTTATTTCTCTCGACTTCATTAATTTTGAATGGGCCACACTTACCAAAGGACTCAACTTCCGTGTTTGCCTTTATCTTCCCTTCGTGTATCCCATCTCAAACTAAATCTCCTTCCCGAAACAAAACTTCCTTTTGCCTTTCTATCAAAAATCGCCTTCATTTTTTGTCAGATAAGTGAGCAAGCATCCTAACCCGATTTCTACTTTCACTTAATTCCATCACATTGTTCATTCTTCGTATCATGGGGTTTGCCCCCGCTTTGAGCATCTTGGAGAAAGAAATTACAAGTTTTACCAATTGTGGGGAAGCAGTTGAGTGCCGTACACAAGCTCAAGGTGATTTGCCAAAAGAGGACCTCCTCGTGGTCATCCTTGTTGCCTACAAAGCGAAGACTAGCTTCGTGTCCCAATTCTTCCGATTCTCAACGATTGCTTTCTTCAAAATCCTAACCAATGTTTTGTTAGAGGATTCTCGCTAATCCATTGCCCCGTGGATGGTAAGCTCGTGGAGTGAGACAACGTCACATTATAAGTTTGGCAAAAATTGATAAACCGAGGAACTCGAAACCCGAGCATTATCGTCACAATCTTCACGGGGCATCCAAACCCGCTGAAAATGTTCTCCTCCAAAAACTTCATTACTACCACATCATTAGCTTTCCCGGTGGGAATTGCCTCCACCCACTTTGTAAAATAATCGTAGCAAAGAAGAATCCATTTAAATTGCCCGCCGGATGGTGGATTAATCTCTCCAATGTCCAACTCTATTGTCTCGAAGGGTTCTTCAACGAAGACAGAAGAAGAGGTAGGGGAGCCACTTTTTTCTTCTCTCGCAAATAATTGGTATTTTTGATGTACTCTTCTCGACCGCCTTGTAAACATCTCGAAAACACAACAATAAAACCCTCGACTTGAATATTTTGTGAGCCACATTTTCCGGTACCGTAATGCCTCCACACAGCATTCATGATATCTTTCTATCACTTGAATTTCTTCCTCTCAGAAGACACAACAACAACATACCACCGGATCCTTCCCAATATAATTTTGCTTCATTATAACATAATACCGAGCTTTAAGTCTCTGTGGCTCGTATTTTGTTCTATTAATGGAAGGTGGATGCGACAGAAACAGCGCGTATAATGTACAATATCTTTATACCATCGAACAAGAGATATTTATACTTAACTCGCTGTTTTTGATTGCTCCTGTCACGCGTTTCTTCATTTGCTTTTCCACGGGGGCCAAGAAACTGATTCCCGCCGCTGGGAAATTAGATTCGTTTTCGCAATTTGGCCAATCCCAATCCTTTAACCAGCCTTGGTTGGCTTTATATCTAAATCATACTCCCGTATCTTTGCGATCCATTTTCCTCTTTTTACCTTCCACATCACTTTGTAACAGCACATCTTTCACTACCGAATTTGGAACATATGCCAAAATCTCGAGAGTGAAGAACATAAGTTCGAAAGCCTTCAATGCTTTTACCGCAGCGTACACCTCGTTTCTCTAATATGTTGTAGTTTAGTTCGCGCGTTCTGGAGAACTTTGCTGAAGTATGCAATCGGTTGTTCCTCGCTTCTTCATTCCTTTGTAACAAAACAACCGCAATAGTTGATGGAGAAGCAATGAAAAAATTTGAAACGGTTTCAAATAATCCGGACTTACCAAAACAGGAGCTTCTTTTAAAGCCTCTTTGATTCTTCGAAACGATTCCCTCGCCTCCTTGTCCCACCTTACCTCAGCATTCTTTTTAAGCATGTCAAGAATCTTTTAACGATTTCAAGATAATTTGGGACGAACCGTCTCGGTAGAAATTAATCTTCCAAGGAAGCGCTCGGATATCCTTTTTACTTGCAAGTGTGGGAATTGTCTCGAATGGCTTCAACTCCGGGCAGGATCAATCTTCACTCCTTCCTTCGAGACAATGTGGCCTAATAATTTACCCTCCTCCAGGGCAAATAAAGACTTCTTCGGATTCAAACATAAACCAAACTTTCCGCACTTCATGAAAGCCTTCGTAACGTCGTAAATGCTCCTCATCGTACTTTGAAAAAATTGTGACATCATCCAAGTATACCACTACAAACGTGTCTTCCACAAATGCGATATCCATCGCCTTTGAAATGTGGCCCCCGCGTTCATCGTGCCAAAAGGCATCCCCGGCGTACATGAACGTTCCTTCAAGGCGTAGTGAAAGCGGTTTTCTTCTGATCCTTCTCCACCGCTACCCGATTATAACTCGAGAACCCATCCACCATAGACAAATATAAGCGCCAGCCACTTCTTCGCAAGACGAAATCCATTTTCACAGAGGATAATTGTCTTTTAATGAAGCCTCGTTCAAGTTTCAAACTTACCAACCTTATTTCTCCATTTTTCTTCGAACAAAGTACAAGTTTAGATACCCAATCCGAATACCTTAGTGGGACAATTATCTTGGCTTGCAACAACTTCTTAATTTCCTTCGATTGGAGCCAATAGCAATGGATTAATCATTTTACCTTCGTTTATGTGATTTAATCCCTCCTTGAGTGGAATCTTGTGGCCGTATAATGTCCTTATCATATGTTTTTAAATCATCATGACCAAGAAAAAAACATCTTTAAACCGGGCGAAACAACTCAACATACCTTTCTTTATATTCTTCTCGAAGCCCCTTGAATAGCTTGACCATCTTAGGCTCTTGTGGGAGTACCCAAATTGCAATCTTCCACTGGCTCGTTCGGTTCTTCTCGCGCATCCACAAGAACATCATTAGCCCCGAACAATCTTTCAAGCGGTACTAAGCCTCGGTAAGACGTTGTCTTTTAACCGAATAATTTCCCCGTCCACCAATTTCCTTGAAAAGTTTTTCCGTACCAACTCGTCCTCACGCCTTCGCATCAATTTGACATCCTCAAACTCCTTTACCATCAACAAAAAACTCGCTTTAATCGCTCATCATTTTCGAAGACCTTCCAATGCCTAATATTACCGAGTTCGACGGCCTATGTCTCATTTCTATCTCACCTTAGTTTCACCGATAGGAGGTTTGAACGTACTTGCCGCAACCGCAAGTGAATCTCGCCAATCTATTTTTATTCTTTCCTCGCCACAAACCCAGAAATCAATGCTTCAAAATAATTTTCTAATCGTATCCCGATACTATTCCGGTATGCTCGCAATCTAGGATGCTTGGTTTGACAGGAATTCTTAATCTGCCTTATAATTAACTCGAATCTCCAAACACAACAATAAGAAGCTTTAATCCCCATCTCTGCTTAGTCGTCCGCAAACCAATAATTAATGCTTCATACTCGCAACATTATTAGTAGACCTCAAACTCCAATTGAAAGAAAAAAGGCACCAAATTACTCTTCCGGAGAAACAAAGATGAAACCCGCCTCCGCACCTTTCTTTTGGAAAATGCCCATCAAAATAACACCTCTCCACAAACCTTTTCCGACCGTAATTCCTTATCTGCTACCGACTCAAACTTCCCCCCGAGATTCCTCAAAGAAATTCTCCGCAACCTCCTCGCAACATGAAACATGACAGATCGTCTTTTTCCCGACCATAAATCGGTGAATCATCGGTTCTTTTCTTGTGGCGGGTACTTCTTTGGAATCTGGTCTCTCTATACAATCTTTCTCTTCACCATTAAAAATGGGAATAATAGCATAATGAAAGCCCAACAACCCTCCTCAAACCTTCGCTCCCCATGACCTAGATAATAACATTCCAAACCTGGCCGGGAATATCTGCCACTACAACATCCATCATAATACTTTTGGCTGGGATTTGAGCCAATGATACAACCATATCTTTAATGAGGCCTACACATTTAACTCTTTTCGAGGTCAAAAGAATAAAGATCTCTCGTATGGCTTGGTAATTTGAAAATTTAACTCCTTCATCACGCTCAAAGGGCATCGTATTGTGTGATGCCCCGTTAATCCAACATACAATTGTGCAAAACAAAAATCATGCAAGAGAAGAGATATATAAAAAGGAGGAACAGCATTTAATCTACCTCTCTTCCACATGAGGGTCCAAACGTCACCATGCTGTGCTTCTTCTTGCGTATTGACCGTATCACCCACTTCATCAGCCGAGTCGATTGATGAATTCAGCACTTTCTTTTTTGTAACCCTAGGTTTTCATGAGTTCAAGAAGAGGCACTTGTATCTTGACTTTTTCTAATTCTTTGGATAGACTGAAAGTTTGATTGATCTTTGTCAACTTT
The DNA here is from genome assembly GCA_034641835.2 of Pinus albicaulis. Lineage (NCBI taxonomy): Eukaryota > Viridiplantae > Streptophyta > Pinopsida > Pinales > Pinaceae > Pinus > Pinus albicaulis. Next base: position 893,988,447 of record CM076577.1, on the reverse strand, counting down.
TCAGGATCTTCTTGATCTTTTTAGAATTTAAACTCGATTAGAAACTCGTGACCACCTTCTCCAAATGTTAGAATCTTTTTCTTTCACTGGGATGTTTCAAATTTTGCCGCTACCTTTCCCAAAGGAGTCGCCTTGCAGCAGGTGTGTCAAGCTCGGCTCCTCTTTCTTCATTTTCTTGCGTCCTCAATCTCTTCTTCGACCTCAAGTCGTATTTTTTATGCAACTCGGATTGCACAAAATCTCGTGAATTGTTTACAATAATCATCCATCTCTTCGATCAAATGAGGGTTCAGCCTTCTTCTCTTTCTTTCTCCTCTTCTTCATCAATCTCTTCTTCTCGTTTCCATCATCTTCCATATACACAGCAGTAACCGAGCATCATCCTCTCCGTCATCATTCTCGTCTCCGCCGAGCGCGACGGGGTCGCTTCTATGTACAAAGGTGCTTGCACCGATCTTGATCTTTTCCTTTCTCTTTGTAGAATCAGAAGGTTGTTTTTTAAATTGAGGATTAAAAACCCCCCGTTCGTCTAGCAGGCTTGCTATCTATTTCCCAACTTTACCAACTTATTTGAAAGATTCTTAATAACCTTATCATGTCTTCAATTCTTTGGTCCCGAATGGCTTCCTCCTTAGCTTTTCTCTTTTATCCGAAACTTTACTGCGTACATATTTGCTTCAATTTCCAAAGCATCAAATAACTGCTCCACCGTAGGAGACCTTCTTTCCCTTAACGTGAAACCGAAATCGTTCAAAAGCACCAACAAAAACAACCCTTGCTCCAATCGGAGGGGTTTCCATCTCAAATATGCAAACTATTATACAATTTATTGAATCTCCTAACAAAATCGTTCATATTTTCTTCGCATTTTTTCTTAATGGCATTAAATTCGACAAAAGAATAACCATGGTCCCTTTTTTCGCCCCATCTCTCAATGAAACGTCTTTCTAGAGCCTCCTCAATCATTAATAGAACCATTCGTAATCCTTTGAACCACTTCCTTGCCTCTCCACTCGCAGACCGAACGGTGTCCAAGGACAAACATCTAAATGTTCAACATTTAAATTTTTCTACAAAAGTGCAAAACAAAAGGTGTGCCTGCTTCGGCATAGCTTATCTCATCTTCACCGCAAATCTTGGGAGTAATTTGAGGTACTCCCGTGGTAAATCATGCAATGGTTGCGGTAGATTTAAAGGTGCATATCCGTTCATCAAGAAAGTGTGGGGCCGCAGAACTGCCATATTTGCGCCGGTTAATCGCTCCTTGAGCGGGTAAAATGAATACCAGTTTGGGAAAAGATGAATGAGGTGAAACAACCGATATGGGAATGGGACTTTTGAACAATGGCGTAAGAGCCGGCAATCGTATGTGACCGAGTTTCGTAAAGAGAAAAGGCACAAACTCCAATGATTCCTCTTCTCGATGTGGGTTCTTGAATGGGTGACGATGATGATTCTTCTTCCGAGAAAATGAGTTTCTTGGAAGTTTTCTTGATGACAAAACATGTGAACCGCCGCTGTGTGCGAGTTGGGCAGGGTTCAGTGTAACAACCATATTTTGGTTTCGGCCCTTGGAAACGAGCTTCCTGTGGATTTGACAAACGGGAACTTTTTTTCTGAGAGGTGTCTCGACTCGTGTGAGGTTTTTTGGGAGCCGCATCTATTTTCAAAAAATCACGTCGTACTATTTCCTCCTCTCCGAACAACCGCAGGAAATGTGAATTCAAAACCTGTGGGAAGAACTTCGACTTCTTCGTTCACTGCAAGAACGGCGCCAATTAATGTTGTTCCATGAGAAACACCTGGCCGTGTACAAGAATCCGTGCTCAAGACATTAAAGATTATGTCACAAAAATGTAGATATATCTCTCGTTCTTAATCCTTTAAATATTAGTAATATATTTCCCAAATATAAAATCTTTAGGAGCCATGCAATGCCATATTCCTTTTATACCGAAGTGAAAGATGAAAGATAAAGAGAAAGGAAAGGATTTTAACTTGTCATGTCACAAGTATACGTAAACTCGTCATTATAAATCCGTAGGAAGTGGAACATATAAGCAAAAGAAGAGGAGCGCCCATTAGGATATTTAACTCTTAGACATAAATATCAAGAGACCTCGTTGCTCTAATCACCTCTACTATTCACATGCTTAAAATGCAAATGAAATGGAAACCAGGAAAACGTCGCTTCAACATAGATGGAATATTGGAAACTTCTGCAAACTTCTTTATTCATTCGACATCGCTTAGTACAAAATTTAGCCTTCAAAGGTTCAAAACCTCGACCCTTCTTCCTTCTTTCAAATGTCTTTAAATACAAGTTGAACCAAAATGGTTTCAACAAACCGATTCTAAATCGACCGTAACTACTTAACTACTTTATGTCACGGAGGTATATGCCCTTAACATGTCATTACATTGCATCATGTGATTTGAAAATAAAAATAAAAGACGACAAATCCTAATCTAAAGGAACCGATGTTCCCGGAATGAAGAATCGATTCAATGATTTCTTGCGGCCGTACGGTCACTTGTGGCCGCTTGGCGAGAAATCCTTTTTCTGTATCAATAGTAAACTTCTCTACATTCCTTCCGCAGCTTGTCTTGAGTTAATATACCCTTATAACGATGATATCTTACCGTGAAGGCAACAATACGACCGTGAGTGAGGTTACTAAACAACGTTTTCACCATCCACAAAAGAGAAGGAAATGTCTTTGTAAGAAATTGAAGACTCGTTTCTCCCTTAATATCCGCGTCTTCTCATGTCGACCATCCGCTCGCTTTTTGCAAACACCAACCGATCTTCATAAAACTTCCGTGACATAAATTCACCCTTCCTTCCAAAGATGATGGCGTTTTCGCTCTTCTTATCAATTTATCAAATGAAATGTCAAATTTCTTAATCACCTCTTTGATTACTCGTAGCCGCTTCTCTGACAAGCGCTTCGAAGATCATTTTTAATGATCATCTTGCTTATTTCTCAAAGATAAAAATACCCGTCTTGTATCCCCATGTCTTGCAACTCTTCATCTCGTTTTGGAATTAACAAAATTCATGAATCTTTTCGTCCAATTTGATCTTTGATTGGTACCGTTTGTCCGATGACAATTCCTTTTCGTGATCAGCAACAATGCCTTTCTCCTCGGCAATTACTTGTATGGAATTCCATTTTGCTTGTATTTTAAAATGATCTCATTCCGTATGAGATCCTTAGCTTTAATAAGGGAAATATTTCCCTTCAATTTCTCCTTGAGTTCCTTAATCTCTTCTTCACCTTTATGTAGCTTCTCGCTCATTTTCGCCTCGCCTTTTCTTCCCATCCCCCGCATTAATCTCGTAGCTGCATCCTTTTCAGATCGGGCCTCGTTTGGTAACTTTCCTCCGCCATTTTTAACTCGTATTCAATTGAGCAACTCGGACTCGTGGATCTACGTACCTCGTTAAAAATCAAAAGTGCAAGTGTGGTTCGAATTTGATTTTTGTAAGGTTATGGTCGTTTGCTTTACCTTATCAAGCTCCTCATCTTTCTTTATCAATTGTTGTTGCAGCTCTTCTTTTTTCCTTTTCTACCTCTCGTCACTTCAAATCGCTAACGAATGCTCAAGTCGGGTAATTTCAAATTTTCTCTTTCCTTAAGGAAGAGATTTTCGCTTCGCGCCCTTGATCAATTTTTGGTATTGCGCTCCTATCATCGTGATCAACGCCAATCTTCTTTATGATTTTCTTTAGTTCTTCATTTTGAATAGTCAATGCTTCCGGCATTGGCTTTCTCCATCTTGCACCGTTTAACAACCTTAGCAAGCATATTCTCCGTCTCGACCGATGTAGCATGAGTCTTACCTAAATCATTAACAATTAACCGACTCCGTTTGCATATGTAGATTCATCTTTGTCCCACAAGGGGATCTTTCTTTACATCATAACAATATTCACCTCCTAAAACCGCCCGAGGGTCCCGAGAGACATCCTCGTCGGATGCGATAGCGCCATTTTGAACCGGTCTTTCTCCAACCATTGGCGCTCAAAAGTCTGATGGTCACAGACAAGCATGATGTTCTCATTGTATTCTATATTGGCCTTTATTCTTTGATTCTTTCTTCAATTAAGGAGAACACCGTTCATGGAAGGAGCTTTCTCTAGCCGGAGTTCTCGGGACCGCTAGAGATGAAGCACTGTTTCTTCACCGACTCCGGAGAGTGAAACCAGGTGAATTGGAGGAGTGATCTTCTCGCTAATTTTGTCCTTTTCTCCTCTCGAGGCTCTTCCTCATCAATTTCAATAACATCATCTCTCACTCTCTTACCCATCCTCTCCACACATGAGAGTTTGAATATTAACTGCCGATGAACTTGGCCCTCCCGGATTAGCCAACTTTTCTAACCGGTTTACCCACATGAGTAAAAGCAAGAGCAACCGTTTCCCGACCCTTCTCTCGTGAAATAATCGCATGTGGGTCATAGGCCCACTTCTCTCCCAATAATAACCGTGTTTCTTCCAACATCCTTGTCACCTCCTCATAATCTTGCCTTGTGTTAACAACAAAAGGACCTACACTCATGGGCAAAACTTTGTACATTAGCCCCTTCTTCATTGAAGAAATGAATTTGATCCACATTGAGACTTTGCTCTTATAAATTTCAAGTAGGCAAACAGTCTCATGGGAACAAATGTTGGAAGCCTATAAGGCTCAACACCAACTCCATATAGCCTTATTTCATAATGGTCTTCAAAAACAAACTAAATTTCCATATCTACAATTAGGTCCTAATTGCAATGAACTCTGAGCCTTTGGCAAGAAACAAGGAGGCCGAGTTCCATTGAGAATTCTATAAGCTATGGTCATAAAATTTTCCACAAATTCAAATAAACCAAATTTTCCATTTTCTTCTCTTCTCCCGACCAAATCATCCAAAGTAGAACTCGATCGCTTATTCTTGTTGATATCCATTATGTTTAAACCAATACCCATGAATTCTTCCACATTCCGTACAAAAACAAACTATTAATGAGGGAAATCTAAAATAACCCGTTAGTGGGAAAGAAAGCAACCGAGTATTCACCACTTCTTGCCAAAAGGATGGAATATCTAACACCACTCCCGGTTTCATCATAAGAGTAAACATTCCGTAGTTGCTTTGTCAACTTCGCTATCATCTTCTTTCCCCGTAATCTCCATAATACAAATCGAGAACCGACCCGTATTGAACATTAAAAACATCCAAACCAAATTTTCCCGAACCAAACTCGGTCTTCCGACTTGGTACCAAAAAATGACATGTGCCGGTTAAATTCTTCAATTGAGAGCCGAAGTATTGAACTAAATGAATCTCTCCGAGAATTGCAAAGGAGAATCATTCTCTCGGGAAGCATAATGCCCGACGTATTAATTGAGTCGAAACTCTAAAACACTTTCTCCCCGAGAGTTCATGACATAACATTTACCAGGATACATGGACGAGACCAACCAGGAGATGAATTCAGGAAAAACATGGGTCTTAGGGATGGTGCGAACAAGACTCCAACTCGCATAGCGGAAAACGATGTGACCTGCCTAAGTTCAAGGTCACTGAGCACGGCAAGCGAGGGGATCGACGAGGAAGCAAAGAGATTGCGGACGGCTTTTCTCACTATCTAGGAGAGGGCTCATAGAATTCAGGCTAAACCTAGCTCACTAGCATCCCTATCTGGGTGTGGTGGATTTCATGATAGGGGAAGAGGAAGAGGAGAAGGATTAGCTAGTCAAGAAAGGGGGAAGGTCATTTGCTACAACTGCAGAGATGTTGGTCACTATGCGCATGATTGTCCAAGTCTTGCACACAATCATGAAGGTATTGTAGAAAGTTTGGCCATGTAATAGAATATTGTCTTGTTTTAATTTCTGGTGACAGCAGGATAAAAAATACAAAGACAACGATGCAAAATATTTAGATGATTACTATGGAAACATGTGAGGAAAATCATAGCATGAATGTGGTTACTAGGGAGTGGTGCGATGACTAATGAGGATAAGGGAGAGAAGCTAGACACCTGCCTTGGATTCGTAAGGCACTTGAGAACGAGGATGGAATTGATTACAACACACAAAAGAGACTTTTGTTGAAGTGCAAAAGGGGTTTGCGTAGGAAGTATCAACATCAGTAGACCAATGAAGGAGGCAGGAGTAGATGATGAAATAAAGCCATTTTTACAAGCTTGCACTCGCTATTGTGCAATAAAAATGGGTGGATAACCTTCAAGAATTGATAGATAATTACATAGAAAAGGAACAACTTCCGATTGAACATAAAGTTGTCAACAAAATTCAAGAATAAGAAAAGAACGGGGGAAGAGATGCGTATGAGCACTCTCATCGATGCTTATGAGATTGATGAGGTCATTCTCGATATGGGGTCTGATGCAAATGTATTACCTAAGAAAACTTGGTAGCGGATGGGAGAACATAAGCCATAATGGTATACCATTCAAGTGTGCATGGAAAACCAAAAGAAAATCATTCCATTAGGAAAGAATTTTGGAAGTTGTAGTTAGTATCGAAGGTGTTAAGGCACATGCGCATTTTGAAGTTATAAAAATTATGAATGATACCGATCCTTATCTTGTGTTTTTGGGATTGGATTGGGCTATTGGTATTGATGGTATCATAAACCTAAAGAGGAGAAGAATGGGATTGGTTTGAAAATAATGCTAGAGTCATAATTCCCTTTAGATCTCGCAGGTGACAGAAAGCTACGTAACTCGCATGTGCTAATGATGATACCCACTCACATATCTATAAAGAAAAAATTTGCGCAATGAGGATTGGATCAACCCACTGTTGAGAAGGCCTAATTTTGAAAATTAAAACTCCTACTTCTCATATTCCGATGAAGAATTGGAGAATCGGGCAGTAATCCCACATGAAGTATCTGCAATCGCTATACAATTCCAGTTACTGTATCGTTTCGATGTATAAAATTAGAGGTACATGAATTACCGTATTATGATAGTTTAAACGGATTTAACATGTTTTTAGGAGAAATTAAGAACTTTTCCCATATGACGTATATTCCACATGTATCTCTGATCGCATGCTACTCCAACACGATGGTGGGAAATTCACAAAGAAAACATGGGTAATCGGGATGAATGTGTGCGAATGATGAGATTACACTTTGAATGTCCACCATCGAAGGAAGAAGTCTATCGTAGAGGAATATCCACATAAATTTTTGACAATGGGGTGAGGTATGGGGCGTAGAACCGAGACATGAATGGGTCCACATGTTCATTCACACACTCGTGAAGGTGCTTATCGATTGGTATCTAGAGACAAAGTCGACCGAGGTACTCATGAATGGTTTGCGCTGACGAAGAGTTTCATTTTAACCTTCGTGTTGTCGAGAGTAGGTTTGTCAAGATTGGTAAATCACCGCATGATATTCAAGAAATTATTCCTGACACAACAAAGGAAACAATAGAGCCCGGCTTCGCTAACTCGCGATGCATAGATGAACGATATTGTTAATTGTAGAAATATGATAGTTGAGGAAAATGAAGAAGATCCAAGGAATATCATAATTCTAGAATTTGAGAGATATCGCCGCCGGGTCCTTAATCAATTCACTAGATGTCACAAAACCTTTAAATATTCAATAGGTAAATATTATATCTAAAGAGCAACCGAAGTTGGCAAATATTAGATATTATTGGGATGATGACATAGTTGGAAAGGTTGTTGAGTTGCTGACAAGAGGCATCATGACTTATTTCCTACTCATTTCTTGGATTTAAAAGGGATAATTGGAGAGGTTGGAGTCATGAAGATCACTTTGAAACTCGATGCGCTCCCTATGAAGGAAGACCCATAAAAATTGAATCCATAATATAAGAAGAAGGTGAAGGAAGAGTTGGATAAGATGGTTGCCAGTAGGAATTATAGAACGAGTGGAAGAGCTCGATTGGGTGAGTCCCATGGTCATGCAAGATAAGAAGGAAAAAGGTGAAATAAGGATTTGTGTGGACCTCGCACAAATTGAATGATGCTTGTGTGCATGATCCATTCCCAACACCATTCTCTCGATGAGATCTTGGACAACATTGGAGGACAAGAAGCTTATTCATTCACAGATGGTTTCTCTAAGGTATCATTAGATTAGGATTGAACCAAAGGATCATAGTAAGACCAACTTTGTAACCGAATGGGGATATTTCTAGTACACAACACATGCCCTTTGGCTTGAGGAATGTGCCTCGCCATCTTCTCACGCATGGTAGTAGCTTACATTCAAATAAAGATATACATAAGTTACTAGAAGTATACTTTGATGATTGGATTGTATTTGAGCTATTGAAGAATGTCTCAAGTTCACGCTTAATGTTGGATACTTGCATAAAGTATTAGATCTCACCGAACTTGAAGAAATTCATATTCTATGTGGCATTCAAGATATTGCTGGGTCACATTGTCTACCAAAAGGGAAGCTGATGGTAAGATCTGAAGATCACAATGATTGTTAATTTGGAGGTACCTACAAATTTCAAACAACCGCACTCAATATTGGGGCACATTGGGTATTATCGAAATTTCATTGAGGGTTATGTACTGATAACTCGCGCCCATGGTGAAATTTATCAAGAAGGATGGCATTCTCTGGGATGAGGAAATGTCGAAGAGTTTTGAATTAAGGAAGGAAAAAGGTCAACATGCCCATATTGATATTTCCAAATTGGTAAAAGGTATTTCAAGTGCATGTTGATGCCTCCTATATCGTGCTTCCGCAGCTATTTTAGTGAAGCTAGAGCCGGGAGAGATCGATCACCCCATTTCCAAGTGTACCGTGCTCTCAGCATAGAACCCAAATTACTCAATCATGGAAAGAGAAGGATTAGCGATCGTATATGTGATGTATAAATTCTACCACTACCTCGTTAGGAGGAAATTTCAAGATATTTACCGATCACCGTGGTTTGAAGTACTTGGTAAATAAGCTCGTGTTGGGGGAAGATCTACAGGTGGTCATATCAAGCGAAAGAGTATGATTTTGAAATAATTGTGAAACCAGAATACCGAATGTTGGGCCGTAACATCTATCGTGCATTGATAATGGTGAAGAACCTACTAGCTTGGAGGATGGATTACCATATGCACAAGCTTGTTTGTGATCAAAATAGTTGATGACCAATTTCATGACATTATTCGCTCCCGAATACCTGACACACACACTCGAGGAATATACAAAGCAATAGAAGAAAGAGCTCATGGCGTACGTAGTGGACTTTACTATTATTGTTGGCTATTTGTACAAGATGGGTGCACATAAATTTATACGAAGATATGTTTTGGAGTTTTAAATGCATGACATCTTAGATGAAGCTCATGGAGGGGTTGTCGACAAATACTATGGAGGGAAGGAAACCGTAAAAATATTTTGGCAGTTGGGTTATGGTGGCCCACATTGCACAATGATGCTTATGCACATTTCCACATGCGATGTATGAGAGAGGACTAGGAAGCCATCACATAGAGATGAGTTTCCCCCGCATCCACAGTGACACTGCAAGCATTTGAGAAATGGGTCGTCGAATTTGTTGGAAATATTAATCCTTTAGAAAGAAGAGTGGTGCGTGTTACATAATCACTTCGTGACTCACTATGTAACCATATGGGATGAAGCCGTTGAAGGATTGTAGCACAGCCACCATTGTGCACTTAATTTTCAAGAATATTGTGGACTCCACTTTAGATGACCTAAGATCTTGATAAGTGATCAATGTATGCACTTTGTGAATGAAACCATGACGTATCGGCAAATGAATTCCACATTCATCATTAGAAGATAACTCCATATCACCTACAAGTGAATGGTGTGGTGGGAATATTTCCAATAAGATATTCGAGAGTTCACTTACCAAGATTTGTAACAAGCAACTTAACAATTGGGATGAGTAGGTACCAATGGGGCTTCTCTAGGCATATCGAACCACATGTAAAAAGTCGATCGGTAAAACATCGTTCGATGGTGTATGGGAAAGAAGTCGTGTTTCTAATGGAGTACGTATTCTCAACAGTATTGCAACATTCACAAATATGGAAGAAGAAAATATTATGGAGGAATGATTTTTGGCAATTGCTTGCGCTTGAAGCAGTATCAAATTTTTTGAAAATTTCCACTGGCAACTTGTATTACGTTTAAAAGACATGGCATGATAAAAAATCGTACGTAAGGTGTTTAAGGAATGTGATTTGGTCTTGTTGTATGGCAAGTTTGCACACCACCCAGGGAAGTTCAAGATATTGTTTAGGGCCATATATTTGTTATGATATCGATCATGGAGGTGCAAAGGTAATCTGCCACGCCGAGTGGTGAATATATTCCTAGGTATGTCAATGGAAGCCAATGGAAGACATACAGACGACCTTCCCTATGTGCACCAAATGAATATCTGGCCGGAGTATTGATCTATGCAGTATGATGGTCGATGCGCAAACAAAGTATGCGTGCACCCGTAGCTATGCGAGGAGGTTTACTAGGTCGCAAAAGTGCCAAAATCTAGTAGTTGGAACAAAGAATATAGAAAATATAGTTTTATTACCTTTTTAAGTGAGTGTCTAGGTTGTATTTCTAATGAGGTGATTTTACCGTATTTGGAACTCGTTTTGTCATTTATGGAGACACATTAATGCATAAGTGACCATTGAAGATGTGCCAAAACTATAAATATAACCTAAGGGGTCACATTAGTTCCTTTTAACTTCGTGTGAATTTTATTCCTTGGAGATATCTAGCTTCTCGCAAACTATTCATTTTCTATGTCTCATCCGGATCTAGGATTTGGAGGAGCAAATATGCCCATAGGGGTACTCGTTATGCTAGGCCTCTTAGCATGAAAAATACACACCTAAAGAGGATATCGCTAATGCTTGATTGCCGAGACACTTGCACTTGTAAAAAAAAATAAGGGTTAGACATCCCGAACCCGTAAATCCCCCGCAGAGAAGACCTTGAAGTCGCGCCATCAAGTGTTGGAGTGCCATAAGAGACCCATGACAAGAGCTACTTGAGACCATCATGGAGGAAGTTGTGGTTTAAGTGGACCCATTATCGCCGTTAAGCCGACCTATGTCGCACCATGCAAGGTATCAATCAAGGTCTCAAAGGATCTTGAAAATTGTGGGCATATATTAATATGCCTTGATTCCATAGAATGTCCCACTCGAAGGTGATACATTTAAGCAAAGTGCTACAAACCTAAAGATGGAGGATTGGTACTTATTGATATTGATAAATTTCTTTGAGCTTGCGCATGAGCGATAACTATACCATGTAATTTTGGAGGGGGGGAATCGTGTGCATGGAGACAAAATGCCGGGTGTTGGGCATGCACAAGACGGGGGATTTTAAATTTATTGCGGTGTTCCACATTTTGGGCACACCGATAAATGTTATATGTGTGCGACAATTTCTCGCACTAGTGCATGATGAATGGTTGGGAGAGCGCATACTATCGATGCGCTCGCTGATCCATCGATCATCGGCCTACCTCGACAAGATGTTGATCCCATGGCTGATTTCAGAGGAAAATCATAGGAAAATAAGGTCGCAAACAAAATCAAAGCAAACTACCAGGTGTCATACCATAGCCAAGGATTTGTAGTCAAGGAAATTAACGACCCAACCATCCAATTTGGATGCTCATCTTGGCATGCAAGATGATGTGAATTTTCAGCTCAAGGAAGTACCCACGCAAGTAATTTCACTTACATGTCGTTGTGAGAAGGGCTTTGCCTATAATTGGGCACAATATTTGTGCAAGAAAGTTTTGGAGAACATGCGTGAGGCACAAGAGGAGGGAAAGCATTTCTACCACGCTTGGCTCCTCGTTGTTGTAGCCCTAATAAGATGCAAGACCCCGGAGGAAATGAAGTTTCCCCGACACAGAACCATGTGAAGTCAGTAAGTGGTATGCCACGTTATGGATTTCCTCTATCCGTGCGCATCATGGAAAAAAATCTTTTGGGTATTTTTTGATGCTCAATTTTTTAGGAAATTCAATCTTAAACTCGAGGATGTATCCAACCTCGTATCAGTTTTACAAGTTGATCGTACTTCAAAGAAATGTTCCATAACATTCACACCGTGGGGGCGTAGTCGAAGGAATTGGAATCTATGACAGAATTCTTTGTATCTCGTCACCGAGGATGATTTTTTGGTCATCACCGCAGAAAGTGGCTACTAGCTTGGCTAGAGTCACACACCATGGAAGGTGAATCTACTCTATTCTCAAGACACGACCAAGCCCCACATTCATACACAAACAACTAAGAAGAATGTTGGAGTAGAGCCGACGTCGACTACAAATGGAAAAATTATTGACCTGAAATAGATGTAGCACCAAAAATAATGGTGTTGGGCCTAAGGAGATAGAGGAGCAAGTGGAAGTCCAGAATTCCAAAGGAACAAAGAATGGTTCTCGTGCCATGGGAGGTTCAAGGAAGAAATTAAAAGGCTATAAAGCCCTCAGAGAAGAAGAAATGACACCTACCGAGGATAATTTCAACGAGATAGAAAACATGGTTATGAAAGAAACTCGAGGATATGTGGACGAATCTAGAAGCAAAGACAAGGATGTACTCTTTATGGAGTCCATAGTGGCACTCCAAGAGCTTAACGCAAGAGAGCCTAATTCGTGCAAGCATAGAACAAATAAGCTAGTTGCAAGCGAGCATGTCTACTACCGACTACAACCACTCACCATAGTTTCTTGCCTTGGACAAGGGAGCAGACCCACTTGGTTCAAATCCCCCAACAAGCCATCCACGCTGAACCCCACCGTGCATGCGCCGCAGCCCGCGAAGAAATAAATGTTGATTTGGTTGTGTTATCAATGGGTGAAATTCATATGGTCCACAACATGATCGTGGACAAGTTGAAGTTTTATGAAACCCATTCCTATCGTGGATATCACCGAGGCACAACAACATGTAGTCGATCTCTAGCAGAAGGAATAGAGCGTATAAGAAGCATGCTAAGCAGCACAGGCTCAACGTGCCGCATTACAAGAGGTCCCCGCCATAGCCACCCCAATAGAGAAATTAGAAGCGGGTTGGTCACCGTATTGAAGGCATCGCACGCGAAATTTCGTACTATTCTTTACAAGAATTCAAACCCCTGCATCACGATATTCGGTACCTGAAGTTGAAGCGAAACCCCACTAGAAGTCAGAGCTTAGAGATATAGAGGTCAAGCAAGCCACAGACAAGACGCGCGTAGTTACACAAAGGCGGTCAGTTATTGGCTGAGGCCATGGATGTCTAGGTTCTGGTTCCGAATGACCCAATGGTACAACAATCGCGTAATGAATTGCGTGTCAAGGAGAAATAATTCTCGTACATCAGAATGGTGATGCCTACCCTTGTGATTTCACATCACCTCGCCCACCTACACAAGGGTGAATTAATTAAGACAAAAATCGAGCCTGCCGCAAAGAATAGCGTCGGAAGCCTTGAGCGTAAGCCGTGGTCCGAGGATGCCCTATAACTATCAAAGACTCGGGATGGGGCACCGAAGACCCTTCAACAGATCGAGAAGTATCAAACTTACCACCGAAGGGCCAACTATAGAAAATTTTGTAAATGAACCAAAGGTTTTTGGTGTGGAAATCCCGAGGTGGGGTTGCCATTGAAAACTTATTTCGGTGCTCTCCAAGAAAAAGATGAAGGAGTCAACCCCATAGTGACTCGGGATGAGTTACGTGTTTTTGTTAGGGCCTCGTTGGAGCGAGGTCCCCTAGGGTGAAGTTTGAGTAACTTTTTTATATGTATTTTTGGAAATGCTTTGCGCGGAAAGATCAAGGGGCTTTTGGGGTGGCTCAAAGTGCCTATTTTATGCATGGGTTATTAAGTGATAAACCATGGGCCTCAAACCATGGTTTGACACCATAGTATCTATGTGTTGGATGAATAAAAATATAGATAGATTTATTCTAGTGATATATGATGTTTGGGGAGCTAAGTAAGTGTTCATGTCAGGATACATTTTTAAGTGTGGGTTGGGTAGAAAAGGCTCCTCGCTAGCCGTATGCGAGAGGACCTAGTCCTCACATGCGTACCCTCGGCTATGTGCACTCAAGGGTGATTTAAGGAAATTCTGATTGTAATCGAATCGTTTTGAATCTATTGAAGGAGTATTTGGTGAACCAAATGTGTTATGTGTCCGATATATGAGCTATCCGTTGATTTTTATTTCTTTTGACACCAATTACTTCGTTATGATTGATTGTATTTGTGCAAGTACATCTATCCTTTACGTACGAGTATTTGTTTATGGTTAATCACATGTATCAATCATCTTGGTTATTATGCATTCTCGTTACATACATGTTTGTGATACAGTTGATCCACGATAATGTTTATCTCGTTATATGCATTAGTTGTGTTTGCGATAGAGATGAACCGATAAGTATTGACCTATATATTTCCACATCCGTTTCCAACCGCAATGTTATAAATGTGTTTAGGGCCACCACATAAATTTCTTCCTCAAGGTGTGGAAATCTAGTCTCAACACCCCCCCTCATAATCGCTTCGGGTGATATTTTGATTTGCGCAAGGTGTCATTTCCAAAAGGGCCGTAGTTGGAGGTTTTGTTGGTTGCGTGATAAAATTTGAACTCGAGTGAGGACCCCTCGAAGCCAACAATATATATATATATATATATATATATATATATATATATATATATATATATATATATATATATATATATATATATATATATATATATATATATATCGTCCAAAATTTTTCCATTCGATGATGTTCATGATAGAGGGACCTATGTCCATACCTTGCCAACCAAAAAAGTCATAGTCGACAGACCTACGTCCATACTTTTACATCTATCAATGTTCATGGATGAAGGACCTATGTCCATACTTTTCCAGTTGACAATGTTCATGGCTTACTGACCTACGTCCACACTTTTCCATCCGAAAGAATTCATGGCCGATGGACCTATCTCCATACCTTGCTATCTAACAACATTCATGCACAATGGACCTATGTCCATAGTTTACATTCAGCAAAATTCATGGTCGATGAACCTATCACCATAATTTCAAACCGTAAACATAAAATATATTCATTTTTAATGGGAATACATGAAGAAAACACTTATTTGTGAATACATGGTGTTAGTGTGAATTCTAATTGCAAGCGTATGAAAAAGTCACTTTAGCTATGCAGCATAACAAACAACCTTAACATTAAAGATGGATGCCAATTTCTTTAGATATGCACTTACTTGACCAAGAAAAAATGCTACAAAATATAGATCTATGCAGAAGTAAAGACATTGCTAAAAGAATAAAAACAAGAGCTTATCCATGCATCCAATAGAGAAGACAAGAATATTTTAAAGAATTTTTGTATTTATGACACCCTCGGGAAGGAAACAGAGAAATATGTTACCACCTCTCAATGGGATGGGTTGTTGTATGTCTTCGGCGCTTCATATCTAAGATCATTTTCTCTTGATGGTGTAGAAAACCCAAATAAAAATGGAACTCAAAGGGAGTTCATAAGCAAAAGATAGAAAATATGACAATGATGGAGGATCAAAGTTAGACCAAAAGTATAGATCCAAGAGGATATGTAGGCAACAAAAGGTAGTGAATGAATGGAAAGACCATTCTATTTATAACAAAATATTGAGTTAGTCTAGATATTGGTGCATAGTTAAAATATTATTAACCAAATTTAGATCCAACATTTATGAAATATTTTGTTATATTTGTTGGAGGTAAAAAAGAGTTTTAATTTGGTCAATCCCTTATTTGTAAATAATAAATAAATAAATGATTTATTTATTGTTTTAAGATTGTGGTTGAGTCATAATTAAATAAATAGTGATTTATTCAATTTTATAAATGATTTAGTCAAATTTAACAAGGAATATTATTTAAATAATGTTCAAATAATTATTCCTAAAACTAATAAGATAAATAGTGATTTATCTAATTAATTTTCCCTAAGTTAAATATGACCAGGAATATCAATTAAACTCTTGTTTTTCTTAATTAATTATACCTTGAGTAAAAATCAAACAAATATGGATTTATTCAATATTTTCATGGGGTTTCTTGCTTAGACCATAAACAACTTAATAAATTATGGATTACTAAGTTCTTTTTCATAGTGAAAGAAATTTTACTTAGGTTAAAATTAGTCTTACATGGTGTACTTAGGTCCATCTAATAGTAATAGGTTATATGACCAAAAATTGGTGTAACATATTCCCCTCAACGTGTGTGAGCGTTATGAGCTAATCGTATGACCGAAGTACGTTGTAAGAACTCAATCACCGTACACCGAAGGGGGAGTCGAGACAAGGAAATATAAGTTGACTAAAAAGCTAGAGGACAAGACCTCGAGGAGGCAATACTTACAGTGTGCAACAAGTCACTTTTATGAGTGAGTACCTAGTCTAAAAGAGGTGGGGGAGGCATGCCTATGCCCATTGAGATAACAAAGTACAAGAATAGTAGTCCCGGGGAACAAGGGATCGAACTATATAGTAAATGCTAGCATAAACATGGACTCGTATAAAGCATGATAATGGATCACACATACATACTATGCCTGGGACAATATATAAGAATTATACAATAATACCCGAGTACATGAGATATAATTACAACTAAAGAGGCCCCCGTAAAACAGAAAGGGCTCTCAAAATCTGAATGATACATGCAAACTAAAGAGGCGATGCAAGTGGCCGAGGGCCGGAATTATCCAATTATGGAGTTGCATCCAAGGCTATAGAAGAGGTCATCCGGCATGTGGAGGGCTACTTCAAAGGGCTACCCCTCATGAGGTCTAAAACATCTCACACACAATTCGGGAAATCACCGGTACAATTTGTTGCATCATTAAACAATAAAGTATACAAATATCTCTCAATCATGCCATAATGAGATGGAGATAAGAACAATCAAGTCAAAGGGAAATAGAGAGTCCCTTTCTCGATTCAAGGCACCGAACAAGAGTGGAAGCCGGAACCAACATACACCACCCTCTAGATCTGTCTTTCGAATGAATAAGTTGATGTCAACAAAAGGAGGTCCGGGCCATAGGTGAGGCAATAAGGATCCTCAACTAGCACGAGAGACAATAGTAGAGATATTGATATATAGACACCATGGATGATGATGAATGGGGGTATTTAGTAGGTCGACGACTTCCCCTTATTAGAGCATTAAGGGCATGGACAAGACCTGGAAGCAACGGACACAATATCAAATGGGATAGGGAACAATATGATCAAGGCTACAATGTGCGACATGAGAGAGGAACCAAGTAATGAAGGATGGAGGACTATAGCGGGATAAAAGGGACTCGTGATAGACTCCAGGATGTGATGATGACTCAACTCGCATGCTCTAAACAAGTGTGACTTGATGATGTCGCCACACAAAATAGGGCCCGTCGGGGAACTATAAAAACATGAGTACAAGATGGTTACTCACGACAAAAAAATAAAAACGACCATGGAAAAGTATGAAGGCAAAGTGGTGCCTCAAGTACAAGTGTTGCAAGTGAAGAAATTCGATTTTGGAGGAGTGGTGAAGTGACCCTTATTGGAAAAAAATGTGTCCAAATGAAGTATCAAATCACAAAAAACTAAAGGATACCCATTTTAGAGCTTAGTGAGAGCTTTTCCAATAGTGCCGATGGTTTGTCAAACCAAGCTACGGTTTTATCAGCGACTGTGAAAGAAAAATATAGGGTTTTCTTTAATGAGGCATTTTCCTCCATTTAATTCATTTTCAAGTGTAGTTGTTGTGAATGTAGATAGTGGAGAAAAGGCCCTAAATCTTGCGGTGATCATTGCGGACAAACCGATCATTGGAATCGAGATACTTCGCTCAAAGTAAGTGGCCTAACCATACTCTTTCACCCAAGGGATTAATGTTTTTGATTAGGGCACACAGAGTCTGTGAATGAAAGCCGTGTCACACTTTTGGGGTCTCGTTTTGTGACCTAGGTAGCAGGTGTATTCGCAGAAAACCGCGACTCGGTCCCAAGAAATGACCTAAAAAGTGCGAATTCGTCGCAGAGAGGGGGTTTCGTGCTGTTTTGGCTGGAGAGTCAGATTTTTATGCTTGAGGGGCATAGGTGCCCCCAAGCATGTTATGGTCATGCCAAAATGTATTTAGAAAATGGGGAATCTAAACACAATTTTATGATGTGGTGCACTATTTGTTTTCGTTATGCATAGCAGTGTCGAGAAAGGGAATGGAGGATTACCAATCTCTTTGGTACCGCATATATGAAGCAAATGGACTAAGTTTCGGGGTTGGCATATGTGGTGTCACTATCCCAAAGAGTAGATTTGGAGATAATGAATTGGTGCTCACCTAGAAAACACACATGTTGGTCAACAACATTGTTCAGGGGAATGGGTTGCCGGTGTAAGAGGAAGGATGATGAGAGGTGACAATCCCTAGAGCATCCGAAGTGACATGATTCTATAAAGTTCTTCTAAAATGGGGAAGAATGTTGGTACTAGATTCAACATGACCAGATGCACTATGAGGGTTGTGGAGAATTGCTTCTCCGAACTCTCAAATATGGGTGTCAATGTAATGACCACAAGGTGTATGTGTTTCGGCCCCATGGTTTTATGTAAGTGAGAATAGATAAAGTCAGGTGGTAAATGATTCCATAATGTCGTCATCACAATAGAATATGGGGTGAATGGGAAGAAAACCACCTAATGTGGCGAAGTTATCCCTCGACTCATCATCATGAGAAGAGAGGTTCACATGTGCATCGTCACGAGGGTGACCGAAAAACAAGTAGATGAAGGATCCACCGATGTTAAGCCCGTGGTGATCGCCTTGAAGGGGGGTCGTTAACAGAAGGGGAAGTCCTGTGAGGGGTCTTCCACCGTGGGTCTCATAGATGATGATAGGTATAAAATGTTGGTCGAAGGCTCGTCATCTCGACATCGGAGGGGGAATTTCAATGGGAGCATTTATGTCCCCCAGCTCTACCGAAGAAAAATGCAGCACAAATAAGGGGGAGGTGGACTCATTGCGTCGGGCCTCAAATTGCGTACCGCTTCCAAAGAGGTGTGGTAGTATTTGAGGCGGGGACAAAGGTGAGTATAGTGGCCATGGAAATCACACAAACCACAAGGGTGGTTGGTGTGAATAGTCTTGGGGTTCTTGGCTATAGTCGAGGAAGGAACATAGGCTTCAGGGCTATAGACCAAGAACACAACATTGACCATGGGCTTGATGTGAGGCAATTGTGACAATGATGGGTAGCATGACCGAGCAACATCACACAAAGAAAACGGGGATTGGGGTGCGCTTTGGAGGTTGAGGAGGAGCAAGGTTTGTCAAAGCCGCCTTGTCTTTAGGTGCCTTTCTTAGAGATTTTCCCATGTCACCGAAGTCGGCCACAACAAGAGTAGGTTCATGTTGGAGGTGGTCGAGACATGGAAGCAAAGGGAGGGTCATGGGGAATGGTTGAACCGTGGTCAAAGCAAGATAATGTTTGGGCGACTGTGCAGATAGTGGTCAGACCAATGTACCGTACTAGGATCCCTGTGGTCATGTTAGGAGGAGATAAGGTAGCCATAACAAGCAATTCTAAAAAATACCCAGAGGGGGAGCAAGAAATGGTATCCGACCAGAGGGGTAATGGCCAAAGTAGATAGCTCCTAGATGATTAAGGCTAGGAGGAATAGTTCCAAGAGGGTAGGGAGGCTCATGGATACCACCGCAGATGAGGGGTCTTAACGAGGGGGTCCTCGAAGGCTAAGTCAAGGTGCTAGGAGTAGGTTGTGGACAACAGGGGTCGGCCGACTAGTCGGCTGTGCCGTTTGAGTGTTGCACCGGCCAATTGCATCATGCCAACATTCGATGAGATGGGATCGGAGATGGGAGGATAAATAGCAGAGAAAGAACCAAGAAAAGAGGAGTATTTGTAGACTCGGTGAAACATCAAGTCAAAGGTTCAACTATTTATTTATTGGCCACCGAAGAGATGATGGACTCAAGGGACGTTTGAGACTTTATTGAAATATATCAATTAGTCGATGGTGACAATATTTTCATTGTGAGGAAAGCCGAACCGTATATGGGACAACAAACATCGCATAAGTGTAGCTACGACCCAATAGAATGTTGTAATCTAAGGGGGCATCAATGAATTCTACGTAAACACAAACAATCTTTCCCCCAAGAGTAATAGGACAATTGGGGAATATGCCCATGGCCGGGAAGAGGCTATCCCATGCTCAGTGAGGGTGATAGTGAAGGGGATAACTTAGGAGATCCGAGTTGCTTCAAACCAAAGCGAACATCACATGTGGATGCCCCCTCATCAATGATACACCGGGAGATGTTGGCATTCGGATCTGCTGTGTATTTGGAAGGCGACGACAGAAGGGGAGGATGCCCGAGGGTCAACATCGAAGACAATCAAATGATCAAAAGGATACACAATGTCCATGGAAGTTAGTAGAGTTTTTTTTGTGAAGGGTACGACTTGAGGAGTTCTAGAGTTGAGATGAAGTTAGGGATTGCGCCAAATCATCTACTATACTATATGAATGGGCAAACATTTACCGTAATTAGTGTTTTAGCATAATGGTCCCTTGGGGATACTAGTATGAACCTTTTCCTTAGACTAAGGATTAGTAAAGAACCATTGGTTTTCAAAAGAGGCTAAGTGGAACTCAAGAAGGGGACTCGGGGGCGACGTAGCAGGAGGTTTACACTAATGGGACCCCAGTCCGAAGGTTGAAGTCACCGTAATGGTTTGGTCATATTTAATCATGAGGATCTAGTAATTAGAGGTACCATATGAGGACATTGAGTGGTCGCTCGACCAGGGGGTTGGGTAGCCACGAACTTGCCGGGGAAAGGATTGGTAAACACAAATGGCTAGATACATAGCATGGGGAGGAACTAAAGGGGAGGATTTCTATCCTTGGGATACCGTTTTTGATCCCCACATCTTCCGTATCCGAGGTAAAAAGAGGAAAAATTGCTCAGATAGTGACCATAGACACCGTAACAAGAACACGGTTTGCCCGTGCAAACATGCCTCGTCTCCGCTTGGGTTGAGTGCCCCACATCGGGTTAGGCCAGCAGTGCCAGGTGTATTCTTGGGGATTGGCCCCGGATTACCTAGGGGCATAATGACCTTGATTTCTCTCTTTCCTCTTTCTTTTCTAGAAGTAGGAGGATTAGCCGTGCCTCGTCGGTGGCATACACCGCCCCTCGGGGGTGGTGGCTACTACCGGCGGGGCGAGAAGACAAGGAGGTTGAAGTGCTGGCTGCCGGAGGAATTGGAGCACCAAGCTATGTGATATGAAAATAAGGAGGTTGGGAAACATTGTGGTAAATAGTTTGGGAAAAAAACAAGGAGGCATGCCGTATCCTAGATACATGTTACCGGGAGGGGGAAAAGTGCTGGATGAGGTGGTCCTCCCCAGGAAACCATAAACCATAGGAGGATGAGTGTACGGATGAGAAAGGCTCAAAATATCGGCTTGCAGCATGGGATGCCCCCAATGCGTTGGAACTACCGAGTCTAGGGAGATCAGGTAAGACAAGATAAACATAAATCTGCATCGTGCGTAGATTAGGTCATATTTCAACATAGTCCGGAGGGTAGCTTCTTCCGCCCATGGGGAATGAGATGTGACATATTTTCCAATATTAGGAAAATGATCCGAGAAACCACTCCATGCAGAGAAGGATCTTCAAAGGTAGGGCCGACATAGGCTCTTTCTTCTCCTCGCCATTCTCGACATGATCGTATAGGCGGGTCGCACGATTGAAAAAAGAGGTCAAAAGTTTGGTACCAATGTCATAACGAAGGGGAAGTCGAAGTAAGATAGAAAAAAAATCCATGGCAAGAGTCAAAAAATTAGTATGAGAGGAGACCTAGTCAACATACCAATTAGAAGCTTCTCCGTAAGCGCATGTTGGAACAACCGAAGACAAGAGAGAGTCATTGGTGATGGAGTTAGACAAACAATTGCCACGTGGAAAGATCGAACATGGTTGGCATAGAAGGACAAACATGATGTTGGAAGGGAGCTTGTTGGCATAGAAGGAAAACATGATCATGGTGTATGGGGTAAATGATCAATCGGTTAAAATCGTGAAGATTGAGATCTCGCCATATAAGGGAGCAAGGGAGAAGCTAGGATAGTTCCCCGTTGCGTGCCACTAGTAGTATTCCCAGCATTAGGGCCAAGGCTACCACCAAAGTTAGGTCTTGGAACCGTACATGGTGAAGGTGGTAGGCGGAGAACCAAGGATAGAACCGTAAGGGGAACCCGATGAACCCGTATAGAGTCGACGAGGACTCGATAGAGGAATAATTCGAATCCTACGTGGGAGGAGTAACTCTTCCCTAATAGAAATCGTAGGATGAAGGCCAAGAATTCTCTCGGGATAAATTCCTTGGTGGTGCTATGATGAAAAAAACATACATGGATCACGGAAGGAAGAGAGACCAACAAGGGCAAGGAGGTGCAGATTAAATGATTACAATGGGTTTAAAAACAAGGGCAAAGAGGTGTGGGATCAAAATGATTACAATGTTATAGTCTTGGCCTGGCACCGTAAACGAGGCTCTCTTCACTTAGGTGCATGTTATGTGTTAATTTTAATTTTAACCCGTACATGTGTAGAGAAAAATCAAAAAATGTGTGTTGTATAACTATAAATAAATCTTCAAATAACAAAGTAAATCGAATATGACAGAAAATAAAATCTAAAATATGCATCAATCTAAACCCAAGGAGGCGGGCTTCCCAACAACTAGTCTATGGGTGGAAAATTCTAGTCAAAACACACAAAAAATGGCCAATAGATTGAA
Organism: Pinus albicaulis; assembly: GCA_034641835.2. Lineage (NCBI taxonomy): Eukaryota > Viridiplantae > Streptophyta > Pinopsida > Pinales > Pinaceae > Pinus > Pinus albicaulis. The sequence continues at coordinate 893,965,552 of CM076577.1, read as the reverse complement.
ATTCGGGAGGATAGAATCTAGAGGTCAGATATGTTAGAAATAGGTGCAGAAACATCAAAATCTGTGAGAAAAGTGGCCGCAAATGAGGTGTGACGAAAGACTACAAATTGAAGTGAAATGGAGGGGGACTCAGAGGAGGACCAAACAAAACTAAAAAAGTGGTGTTTTTGATAAATGAATAACCAATCTGAAATGGATCTAAAGGTACAAGGATCAAATCTGAAAAATGGCTTAACACGTTGAAATCTCAAACAACTCGCTTTAGCTAAACTCCTCCTAGAAAGGTGAAGCGCATCAAGCCCTAGGGGGGCTAGGTTCCTACTTTGACGAGTAAAAAAAATCAAGTACAAGTCCAAAACAAATGGAGATGAAGGTCATAAAACCCTAAACAAGAGCTCCAGACAAACCTAGAAAAATCATAGAAAAATTCCAAAGCAGTGCTACATGTTGTAGTTTCTGACTTGTTTTCCGTAGAGGTTGCAAGTTTGAGGTTGTTTTTACGTCTTGAAGGTTGAGGTGGCAAGTTTTGGCCCAAAAAGTGTGACCAACACTTATGGCACTCTTAGGAGCAGTGTTTTAGAAAAAAGTGTCATCTCATCTCTGCGTTGATACCCGTCACTCACGATTGTGCCTAAACACATGAAAGTTAGAATTTTTTACTCGTTTTAGGGTTTTAAAGGTTAAAAACAACATCAAGAAAACAAAAAAAGAATCAAGAAAAACCGTAGGTTTTGAAGCAGCCTAGTCATGTAGGGATTTGAAAACGACAATGGTCGTAATTATAAACCCTTATGGAGTTGCCGATTGTTAGTGTGAATTCTAATTGCAAGCATACGAAAAATCTCACTTTAGATGTGCATAACAAACAACCCTAACATCAAATATGGTCGCCAATTTCCTTAGATAAGTCAAATTACAATGGGATGGGTCTCTTGTATGTCCCCGCTTCGTATATAAGATCTCCCTCTCGTTCCTGATGGTGTATAAAACCCGTAAAAAAATGGAACCTCAAAGGGAGCTCACAAGCAAAAAGATAGAGAAAATATGATAATGATGGAGGATCAAATTCGGTAATTAAAAGTATAGATATAGAGTGATCTTTAGCCAAAAAAAGGTAGTGAATGAATGGGAAAAACTGTTTTCTATTTATAACAAAATATTGAGTTAGTCTAGATATTGGTGCATAGTTAAAATATTATTAACCAAATCTAGATCCAACTTTTATGGAATATTTTATTATATTTGTTGAGGAAAATAATTTCAATTTGGTCAAATCCTTTATTTGTAAATAATAAATAAATAAATGATTTATTTATTATTTTAAGAGTGTGGTTGATTAATAATTAATAAATAGTGATTTATTCAATAATTTATAAATGATTTAGTCAAATTTAACAAGGAATATTATTTAAATAATTTTTAAATAATTTATCTAGAAAATAATAAGATAAATAGTGATTTATCTAATTGATTTTCTTGTTTTATGTTAAATATGACTAGGAATATTAATTAAACTTCTCGTTTAATTAATTATCCCTTGAGGAAAATCAAACAAATATGGATTTATTCAATATTTCCTCATGGGGTTTCCCTCGTTTAGACCATAAACGACTTAATAAATTATGGATTACTAAGTTATTTTCATAGTGAAAGAAATTCTACTTAGGGTAAAATTGTTCTTACTTATGTACTTAGGTCCATCTAATAGTAACAAGTTAGATGACCAAAAAATGGTATCATACTGGCAAATCGATTTTGGGACTATGACTCTATACCTAACCGTAGATAGCTACAACCAATCCTCACTTATTAGTATCACCCTCGAGCCGTATTCCAAATTCTCGAGGGGTATATTTCTTAGGGTTTCAAGCACAATTTCCGCTTAATCCGGAACCAGATTCAACCACCTCCTCCCTTCATTAAGATGAACTTCCACCAATGCATAAAGACACGATGGTCATACCTATATTTCAGTGACTCATAACCAAAACCTAATCAATCACATAGTAGGGATCCTCTAGAAACATTCCAAGACTTTCCCCTAGGAGTACTTCCTCCACCCAAACCCTCATTAATTTTTGATAATTACCATATCCTCCTTCGGGACTTAGGGATTCTTAAGGAAAATTCCTTCTCACCCGGAATGTTTTTTCGAGACACCTACCAACTAAATTTTTTTCCTCTAATGAGCTACCGATGTGTACCGATTGTTCTCTTTCTCCCCATTCTCTAAGATGCTCTTCACCGTACACCCCTTACTATATTTTCTCCACCAATTTGAACTATCCTCTCATTTTTGTTCTAGTTAAGAATCATTTTTATTATCCTTTGGATACCTTTAGATAGCCTTCGATAAGTATTATTTTTATGCGCTGAATTTTTCCACCTTCCTATATGTTACCGTTTTTTTAAATGTAGTTTTTTAATTGGTTGTAGTGGGTGGCTTGTACATCCCATGAGTTCAAATGCTTCCCAATACGTTTAAAAAATAATTATCTCATTTCCTTGCCCAAAATTCTAAGCAAGGACAACCTCATCATTTCTCTTGAAACTCCAAAATTTGAAAAAAACCAAACCATTAAAATTTCACCAACTAGTCTTCTAAGAGTTGTCCTAACAATTCATATTTTCCCCCGCTTTAAGGAACTTACACCATCCCTAGCAAGAAACCTCCTCATCTCTCAAATTTGTGTCCCATTACTCAACCCATTCATTTTTGGAAAAAAATATTTACATATATACATGAGAGAAAATGGTTATAGATGTCACAAACCTCCCCTTCTCTAGAGGGAACACCATCCTGATGTTATTTGTCCATATGCAACACATGGACAAAATAAAAACACTCATGTTGTTGTTTTAGAGATTTATATGCATGTATATATACATTAATTTCAATTATATACACATTTTCTTTAGCTTGTAAAAAAAAGGATATGTTTCCCTTATTGAATCATTAAGTTACTAAGTGATTCCTCGGGCCCAACGTGCCTCCATTGCACCTTAACTTTACTTATTTGTTAAGTTCTAGCGTAGAAGGTTCTCTAGTTCAGATGCATAGTATTTCTAGATGGAACTCTCTAGTCCTACTTATAGCATAGACCAATCAATCACGTGATTAGAATCCTTCACATATATTTTTAGAAAAGAAACATGGAAAACATCATGGACTTTTATTGATGGAATTAAGTGTAGTATATATGAATCAGTCCAATCATTTCAAGGACTTCAAAAGGCCCAAAATATCGTGGTTCCAACTTGGTACGTGAACCAATATTCAAAAAAAATTTAGATTAATTCTAAAGTATACATGTTTCAACTTAGAACTCTCTATGCACCCTATGTTGGCAATAATACAAATTTTATGTTTTTCGGAAAGTGCCACCTTCAAATTCCGCTGATGATCAAAATTTGTCGCTCCATTTGCCGAGTACATCGTGCCCCATATGACCATGTTTACTAGATCACTCCGTGTCTAATATGAGTGTTGCAACTCCTCCCATACATTGCCTAAAATGATTATCTTTATGATTCTTGGTACCCATCAAGGTATGCTAATTCTACAAGTGGAAGATACCTTCCCCACTTCTTGGGCTAGTGCATCACATACATCCTTAACATATCCTCGAGGATTCAATTTTTCCTTTCAATTTTTCCATCTATCCGTGGATGATCTATTGCATCTAATGCTAACTCGTCCCTAAGCTTGTAATTAGTTCCCTCCAAAATCTTGAAGTGAATTTAACATCTCTATTTGTGATTATTTTCTTAGGAACTCCATGCAACCTCACAATTTACTTTATGAAAATTTGAGCCACCTCACTAGCTAAGTTGGTGGATTTGGACTACCTACAAAATGAGCCACCTTGCTCAACATTTCCCAATCACCACCATAATTGCATCATGTTTCTTGGATGTACTTTGTAGTGTTGTGATGAAATCCATGGAGATCACATCCCACATCCATTCCATAATGGGAATGAGTTGTAATAAACTTGTTGGATGTTTACATTCATATTTCATACTTGCTGGAATTCCCATTTAGAAAAAAATAAACCACTTCTATTATAACCCTATTTGTCACTCCATTATAGTGAGAGAAACCCAAGTTGTTGGATAAAGTGCATCCCCTTTCACATTTTGTTTTCCTTATGCGATATTTATTCCATTTTAAAAGGTTGGAATGACATGATTGATTTATTCTCATAATTATTTTGTCACAATTTTATAATTATGAGATAATAATTATTTCATAATTGAGATAATTGAGAAAACACTCACAACTAAAAAAAAGGTTTCTAGAGTTTGTCATTATCAAGGAGATCAATTGAACCCACTTGTGTATTATTTTAGTGGAGGTACATTATTGTAGAAGTTTCATAACTTATCAAGCCCTATGTTTCTAGACATTCTCCCCGAGAATGGAATGAAATTATATAATCTCACGAAGAGTAAAGGGGTTTAGATCTAGGATTCACACCATATTTCAAGAGCTTGGTTGTATTGGGAGGAGGAGACCATGCTACATGCTTGAGAGGAGGTCTCATTTTCTAGAGGGTATACATTTTTGGTACCATCATTTCATGATTAATAAAATTGAAGGTTCCTTTCCATAAGATTTGTGTGTATGATCGCTTATTCATGTCTATGTTTATTTGTTTGAACTCGGGAGGTCCCCTATAGAAGGTCGTTTGTGTGCATTTTTTGGTGGTGCTTATGTGCATTATTCATATATTTTTTAGAGGATAGGATCCGTTGGTTGGAGCGACACTCTTTTCTTCATTATACTAAACACCCTCTATCAACATGCATGGATCTCAAGTATTCAACTCAACCCTAGTTAAGAATATCTACGGATGAATGATTGATTTAATTGTATGGTTTGTGATCTATTTTTTTTGTTCACTTCTTACCATATACTCCTCTGTCTTCTAGTAGTATTTTCAAGTCCATAAGACTATAGAGCAATAACTCCTAATGGTTGTGTGTAATACAGATCCATGCACAATTACAGAGTTAAGTGATTGCTTTGAATACAGTTCCATTAACGAATTACATTGCTATCTACTTTGATGTTCATTTATTCTGCTATCATTACGAAAGCCTTGTTGTTCTGTATTCGACTCTAAGTTATTATTCTTTGTGATTGATTGATTTGCAGTATTGGCCGGCGATAGATTAAAGTATTGAGATTAGTGAAGTTTGCAATTGCTGTTCATTTCACGTTGCTGTTCCATTTATGTTCATTAATTATTCTTAGGCTTTGATTAGCAAACCGATGAGTTGTAGTTACATGCTATTGTTCCTTTTCAGATTGCGTTTCTTTTAAGTTTCTTTCATTGAATTTGCTTTTGTTTCGACTACTTTAAGATCTCCGACTGTAGAGGATAGAGGTTATTGCTCCTAAGTCCCTAGATTAGTTATCTTGCATCGATTTCTAAGGGAAAGAGTTACTGCTACTGCATCCCTGATCGATGTTTTGCAAGATTGATGTAGTTTAATCTTTCCATTTCATGTCATTGTAATTAGGTTTCTTTACAAACATTTGTTACTTCTGTATTTGTTATTCTGTACTACATCTTCACAGCATTACTCTTGGATAAATTGCTGCCTCAGACTGAGTACACTCTTGAAATAAAAAGTCGCTCCCAGATTGATAATTAATGTGAGATAAATAGGTGTTAAAAAGATACCTTTTTATGACTCGACATTTTGGCGCCGTTGTCGGGGAGAGTGTATGACATTTAGAAAGCGTGATGCATATTAATTTTTTATGCTTGGGAAGAATTGGGTATTAAAGACGGAAGGTAAGAACCTGCACACCGAGCAAGAAACACACTTGTTCACTGGCCCGCTTCACAATAGAATTGAGTGAAAGCTTAAGGTAGGAATGAATGCTGCGTTTTTTTTTAATTTTAGAGGTAGAGTATTTTTTGAAAAAAATCTTGTAATTCCCCTCGAGTGGTGATGTAATCACCACCCATTTCACTAACCAATTGACAGGAACATTGGAAGGAGGATCCTTAAAGAAACACATGAAGAACATCTTCTATTATGGTAAGAAATGGCTGACATTGCAACTTTTGAATTCCCTATCAAAGATCTAGGAGGAGTGACACAAATTCACATAATTCTCCCATTGTCTCTACCAAATTTTCATGGTTTGACAAATGAAGATCCAGATACATTCTTATTTGAGTTTGAAATACTTTGTAGAGGATATGATTATTGTACTAATAATGAAATATTGAAAGTGTTTCCTCTTACTCTAAAAGGAGCAGCTCTCTGATGGTTCATGAGCCTAGGTGGGAATTGCATCCAAACATGGGAGGACATGAAGAACATATTCTTAAAGAAGTACCAAGACTATTGCAAATCTAATGAAGATATTTTCGGTATGACACAAAGGGAAGATGAAATCTTGGAGGACTATGTGGAGCGATTTCGATACAACCTTCAAAAATCAAAGCATAAGCATTTGGAAAAAGAGATCTTGAAAACACTCCTTCTTAAAGGAATCAAAGATGAATTTTTAGAACTCTTAAATCTGATAGGAAAAGGTGATGTTTTTCAGTTATCATATGATGATGTTTGTGAATTGTGCATAAGGTATTCAAGAGGAATTTCTAAGGCTGGTAAGAATTCTAGAGACGTTTTTTCTTTCTTTTCCAAATCTACTACAAGAACAAGAGACATAAGAGCTGAAATCAAGGTTTTATTTGAAAAATTTAAATATGATTTTATTAGCTCTCTAAATTCACAATTGAATGTTTTGCAGGTTCAGAGAAATCAAGAATTTGATGAAGTGTTTTTCCCTCATTACCAAAAGGAGCATCCCATAGATACTCACTCTTCCTTATCTAATTTGGAAGTAGCATATCAAAGAGATGGGGAAGCTGCAACAAGGTCAACAGGTATGGTTCAAAACACTTTCCCTCCATTCTCTTAATTGCATAATCCATTATGGAATACTCATATGTTAGGGCAGCCATGCCAATCTCAATATAACCACTACCAATCTTGTCTACAAGATTGGAATGGTTCACCTTATGATTGCATGACTACTCTCCCTCATCTTGTAGCACAAACACATCTTCCAGCTCTTCCACAACACCTTGTTTTCCAATCAAAATCATCCACTCAACACAATCAACTACATCATCAAGAGGCTCCATTCCTTACACAATTTCTTGCTCAACTCATTCCACACCCACACGATAATAAACCAGTGCAACATGCTTACAATGTTGAACTGCAAAATTCACCAACCCTTCCCACCCATTCTATCTCACATGCACTATTGGAGAAAACTTACACTGAGATCCAGAATGTATCAACCCCAAAAATTGTAGAAGTTACGAAAGAAAATGAGGTTTCTTCTAGTTTGCACCAACAAACCATTTTAAAAGCTCAAGAACTTCATGATATGATGGATATGGGAAATCAATGAAGTAAAGAATATATCGAAGATTGGTTTCACTCCATCATTTGTTTGCAACATCACTCCATACTTCAATAATTTTTGGCACCATCTTTTCAAGGGAAGTTGGCTTCTCATACCCTAATTTTTATTAACATACATTTTTCAAATTTGGGTATGTATATATTAGAGTCCTTATTTCAGAAATGGCTCCACTGGAAATACTCTTATACATAATTTTATTCATTCTCCAAATAAGAGTAGGATAGTGGAGAAAATAAAATAAATAAGGAAATAAAACAAAACATTTTTTTATTTTTGTAAAAATAGTTGTTTCTTTGTTGCAACACGCTGTGAAATCAACATTGATGATAAATATTTTAATATTTGTGTATGTAGATGAATTATATTGCAAATAAAAATCCTACAAACACTCATATTCATTTTTATCATCAATATGGAAAAATTTCTTGAATATCATATTTTTTGGCTTGCGGGCTTGATGAAATTTCTGAAAACACAGTTGGGACAATCATGTTTTGAGGGACCAAAATTGAATATTTTTAAAAAACCTGTTTCTATACTAAATATCCCTTAATTTCTACTTTCCAACCCAATTGGAATCACTCAATTTGGATTTGAAACGAAAAAGTTAGAACCAAAACATTAACAGGGTATCTAGTAGGCAGCTCAGGAACAGAGTTGGGACAGTAAGTTTTTGGAGGCCTAAATGACTATATTTTTAAAACCTATTTCTATGGTAAATTCCTCTATGAATCTAGTTTACAATGCAATTTTAATCGCTCAATTTTGATATCGTATGAGGAATTTATGACCAAAATACTAACTGCCCATCATAAATCACCATTCTTGAAACTCTGTTTTCTCGGCTGTTCCTTAACGTATTTTACCCATCAATTCTTCTTGTCTTCAAAAAATATTTCTACTGGAGATCAATAAATGAATCTAATTTAATCTCCAATTTTAATCGGTCCAATCCGCTATCAAACGAAAAATTTATGTTTGAAATACCAATTTTTGGTCTGAGCTGGAAAATCGAAAATGACTCTATTAGGCAGGTTGTTCTAAGAAAGTTTAACATACCATTACATGGAATTTTTAAAATATGTTTCTATCGAAGATAAACCTTTGAATTAGATTTCATTTGGATTTGGAATCACTCAAATCAGATGAAAAACAAAGAAGTTATGATTAAAGCACTGCTGGTTAGTATGGTCGACCACTGCTCTCCCGCAGGTAAAAAATAAAATTTGTTTTATTTTTCCATGGATTTGTTCTACAGAGTAACTACTTGCTATTTTTTTGCATAATTCTTGGATTAAGGGAGCCCATACACCTCTCTTTCTCCATGATTTAATGTTTTATTGCAGGTAGACACTCGTTTTTTTGCAGGTCTTAGAATAATAAAGAAGGTCAATTTATGGACGAGTGATTCTTGAAAGAAATTTTAGTAAAACAAGGGCATTTCATCCAGTTCATTACCTGACAGATTTATAACAAGAAGAAATAAAGAATTGGTTTCCATTTGAAGATTCATATCACTGCTGCCAAACATTTTTCAAAAGATCATTTTTTTTCCATTAATAGATTTGATATTCTCTTAGAAATAACATCATAGCTGTTGTAACTTAATAAAGTGTTGTTTCCTTTCTGATTTATTTTATGTTTTTGTGTTTCAGGTGTTAATCTCTTCAAATTATAATTTCCGCTCCAGTGGCAATTGAACAATAAAGACCCCACCATGCAAATTTCAATTGCAGAAGGCAATTCTTCGGTGGCACCAATTCTGTAAAAAATTATTTTTTCTTGAAACCTGTACATAAACTTTTCTTTCTATTTGATTGGATTTTCTTGGCAATGGATTGCATATTAGCTTTGTTCTTTCTTCTATTTTTTTCCTTTTTGTGTGTTTATATTTGTTTTTTGTTCCTCTTAAGGGACAGTTATTGTTCCTCTTAAGGAACAACAGTCGTTCCTCTTAAGAAGCAGTGCATTGTGTTTATTTTTGTTGTTCCTTCCAAAAAGAAAAACATTTTCGCTAATTAGTGTTCTTTTCAAAAAAAAAAAACAAAAACATTTGTTTTGCATGATTTTGTTGTTCCCTTCAAAAGGAACAACACCGCTCAGTTTTTCTGTTCCTTTTGATTCCTTTCAAAAGGAATAGCACCGCTTGTTTTTGCTGTTCCTTTCTAAAGGAACAACAGTTTGTTGTTCCTTTCAAAAGGAACAGCACCGACTGTTCTTGCTGTTCCTTTTCAAAGGAACATCATTTTCGCCCACTGTTCTTGCTGTTCCTTTCCAAAGGAACATCATTTTCGCAGATTATTCTTGCTGTTCCTTTCCAAAGGAACAACATTTTCACAGATTGTTTTTTTTCTGTTCCTTTCCAAAGGAACAACACTTTTTTAGTGCATTTTTCTTGTTTTTTAAAACAACATTTTTAGAGCTTTTTTTGAATTTTTCATGACTTTTTGAAAGGAAAACATACAATTTATGAAAGGATACACAATCATACAAATTAGAGCTTACTGTAATCAACAAATCAAAAGAAATCGTCATTTTTAAGAAAGTTGTTTTGATAAGAAAAAAGGAAAAAGGGACATAATTAATAACATGATTTTGTTGTCTTATTACCACTAAATTCATATGATCGATTATATTTATCATGTTGGTTCTTTCCCATATTTTATAACTTTATTTGATTTTTACTTATGGAGTAGGAACAAGGGCATATTTTTTTTTTCTATTGAGATGTTCAGACTTCTTCCACCGTCCCTACTCTTAAGGAGTGTTGAGCCATCCCTTATGATTAACTAAGGAAAAGTGTTGTGTGTAAAATAAAAGAAGAAAAAATATTTATATATTTCATTAATAATGATTTTGCAGATGGAGGATAGGGGGTCTCACCAAAAGCCAACCTACCGTGACCATGGGGAAGGCAGTGAAGTGGCATTCCTATTATGGCACCAAACCAGGGAAATGGTCCAACAGACAATTAAAAAAATCAAAAAGTCCTTGGAACAGGAGGTCTCATCATGAGTCAGCCTGCCCACCTTTCACTTCTTCCCGGTGAACAACATTGTGGTTTATCTGGTCACTAAGCCAGCACAATGGCCTCCGTCATGATATTCAATAAAAAACACTTCCTCAGCATACATAAAGGACAATGGTTCCGTGGGTAAGACAACAACTCTGTCAAGGTTATGGACACCTATGGGCAGCAGAGCTCTATTGATGGTATTGGAGTCACACTTATACACATCAATAGTTATATTTAACCATTTTCCTATATCTTTATTTAAATGTCGAATGAAAATATGAATCCCTTACCTCCGAACCTATTATACATGAAAATCATTATAAGTCGATCATATTAATCCAAAGTGGTAAATAATGAAATTATACTTATGGTTATCATATGTTGTCCCTTCTCCTCGTATTTAAATCATTACAAAATGATTTTCTATTTATTAACGATTCATTACATGCATGGATTTCATTAAATGCTATAATTTCATTGATTGTATCATAAATATGTATGTCTTTCCATGCTGTATAATTGTTGTGCAGTACACTGCCATTTTTCCACAATATTCATACTGCATTTCTATATAATTTTTGTTGATTGAACTTTTTTGCATGCATCTTATCTGTTGTCATTCCAAACTAAAAATGTGGATTCAAGAAAATTGCATACAGAATTGTGATTTGTTTACAGGAGAACAACAAGTATGGGGGAAAATTCTATTCGCAGCACGATCACACTATTACAACCAACAACAAAGGCTCGTGAACGTGCACATGGCTTCCATCTTTTGTATCACTTTCAGTATCTGCTCAGCCTACATCAGCTTCAACAAAGGCCAGTCCTTACATGTCCTTCTACATTTTTTTTCGGAGGTAACACCTGAGGTAAAATTGCATAATTTTCTGATTTATTTAGGAGAATTTCATGAACATCCATTGAGCATTATTTATCATCATTCATTCAATATCTTTACCACTTCCCATTTTTCTAGACACGTCTCATCTTTCAGTTTCGGGGAGTGTTGATTTCCTTCATTTCTTTCTTGCAACCATGTCAGTAATATTCTTTATCATTTCTTATTCATTCTCAACACCTCCCTTATTCCATGTTGTTTTATACCAAGCATACATTTCAACAGATTGTAGCAACCACCTCTCTTTGTTTTCTAGCATTGCATGAGGACATGCTAATTCTTCAGTTTGGGGGGGGAATTGCTACACATGATGGATGTTTTTTTTTACTCTCTTTCTCGTTTAAGGCATACAATTTAATTTTTATACAGTGCAGAAATTGATTTGCATATATCTTTAAAACTATGAACTGAATTTTTGTGATTTCTGGATAACAACGAAGTATCATTAAATATACAAACCTAGATAATTTCACGCTAAATTAGTTCATAAAATTTTGAAAATTATGTACTATCACCTACAACCATTTTTTATATCTCATGATCCATGTATCCAAACGATCTGATTTTTGATAAAATGATTAATGAAGGTTGTTGTTACTTATGTCACATTTTTCTTCAACTTCATATACATATAGTTTGTAAAAATTGTTATGCCTCTATTCCTAAAATTGAATATTCATTATTTGAGGAAACATGCGTTTGTTCCATCCATTTCATGAGTTGGGATGAACAATTTTTTTTGCTTGGTTAACACATGAATTTTGTCTTTGGATTGCATGAGGACATGCAACATATTCAGTTATGGGTTGCATGAGGACATGCAATATATTCAGTTTGGGAGTGTGTTGGGCCGTGAATACGACCACTTTTCATCACTTACTTCATCCACTTTTACTCTTGTTTATCATATCATTTATTATAATTTATCATTTAAATCCATCTTATAATGACTTATGCTCTTATGGATAATATTATTTCTTCTCCTTTATTTTTAGTAAATTGATTATTATTATGCATAATTTTATCAATGATGGTTTATTAATATCATTTATCATTTTAGCCTCCAAGATATTTCCTAGATTACAGATTTGATTTCCAAATCATCATGAGATATTCCAACTCAGAAATCTGCTGGAATAAGAAGTGACAGTTTTGCGGTTAAGATTCTGGGCAAATGAAGAAGAATATGGAAAATCTGGAACATGGGTTTTGTCCAAAATGGGCCCAATTAACTTAATAACGAACAGTTTTCCCAAATTCGGCCTGTATTGAGAGAAACGCAGGGTTCTTTGAGCACGATTTTCTCATATTTGTTGTTGCGGTCGTCCTCCAAATCTCAGCTGCAAAGCCAAATTCGCCTTGCTCTTGTTGAAAGATTGTTGGAAATATATTTTCTGGTTGATCAAGTGTATTGAGAACAATCCAATATTATTATGGGAGATTGTATTTGCTATTTAATTTCTCTTCCTTCTGATTATAAAAGGAGAGCATATATTGTGTATTGGGAGAGGATGGAGAACAATGGATGATTATTGAATTCCCTTTGTATCACTGTAATTCCTGGACTCTTGTGAGAAAAGAGCAACTGATGTAAAAACTATTCATGTTTTATTAATACAAAGAGGCGTTCTTGTTCCATTTCTCAAGCTCTGTAGTAGCCCAGCGGCGCTTTCACCGGTGGTTGAGGGCCCGGCCCTGGTGGAGCGAGCCGCTGTTTGTATTTATATTTCTTTATTTTCTGTTGTGTGAATTGTGTTTACTGCTTATTTCGATTACAGAGTTAATTGATTTCTTTGAATACAGATCCATTAATGAATTACATTGCTATCTACTTTGATGTTCATTTATTCGACTATCATTACAAAAGCCTTGTTGTTCTGTATTCGACTCTAAGTTATTATTATTTGTGATTGATTGATTTGCAGTATTGGCCGGCGATAAATTAAAGTATTGAGATTAGTGAAGTTTGCAATTTCTGTTCATTTCACGATGTTGTTTCATTTCTGTTCATTACTTATTCTTAGGCTTTGATTAGCAAACTGATGAGTTGTAGTTACATGCTGCTGTTTCTTTTCAGATTGCGTTTCTTTTAAGTTGATTTCATTGAATCTTCTTTTGTTTCAATTGCTTTAAGATCTCCAACTATAGAGGATAGAGGCTTTCGCTTCCAAGTCCCCAGATTGGTCATCTTGCATCGATTTCTAAGGGAAAGAGTTACTGCTACTGCATCCCCGATCGATGTTCTGCAAGATTGAAGTAGTTTAATATTTCCATTCATGTCACTGTAAGTAGGTTTCTTTACAAGCATTTGTTACCTTTACATTTTTTATTCTGTACTACATCTTCACAGCATTACTCTTGGATAAATTGTTTCCTCAGACTAAGTACACTTTTGAAATAAAAAGTCGCTCCCGGATTGATAATTAATGTAGGCTAATTAGGTGTTCAAACAATACCTTTTTATGCCCCAACACAGAGA